>OZ023148.1:16413023-16431717 GCA_963675895.2 Styela plicata
TTGTCACAACACATGAGTATTCATATGTCATCAGGGATGCGAATTTATCACAACTCATGAGAAATTTCATGACATTGGGGATCCCGATTTGTCACTAGTGATGCACCGATACCACTTTTTTTTCGCCTAATTCCGTCCAATACCGGTCGATCCCGTTACTTTAAAAAGGCGATTTCGATGCCACCGACACTCTAAATTCCCGATACAGACCGTTAAAGAGTATTTAAATTGGGCCGATATTGATGCCGCTGATAATCAAAATTACCGTTACCGGTCGATACTGATATATCAAAATGAGTCGATGCAGATACTGCCGATGCTCAAAATTACTGATACCTCTCAACTTTATAGCGAAAAATGTACTAGAAAATAGTGGCCCAATAATCTCCGACAAATGTATTGATACTATGAGGCCATCATGGGTATTTAAGCAAAATGTGGCAGATTGTGCTCCAGTGATATGTTATTCGGCATATCATATTGTGCTTCATAACACTATTGTTATTGGAAAATGGAAGATTTGCAAAATTTAAATATTAATAAAAACAGAAGGTAAAATTGATAACTATTCTTATTAATTCGAATTTCGTTGGGTCAACCGAAAAAATTGAGTTGATGTTAATCAAGTTGGACCAAATCCATAGACTTAGATGTCCATGTTGTGTTTCCTAAAAAGATTGTTTAAGAGACTAGATCCGAAATAGAGATCGGTGATGGTTGCAATGCACCGAAAACTTTAAAATAAAATTCATAGATGTTGTTGTGTGTCGAATAACTCGAAATGGTACCATACGGAGAAATTTGGAAGCCTCAACAGAATAAAAACTAGCATATATATAGCGAAATTCGATGCTTTTTTAAATCCATGAATAAAAATGCAATAAAAACAAACGTCATAAAAACTCAATAAAAAATCAACGAAACTGAATCAGACCTAAAGCTTGCAATTGAAAGATTGTTATGTAACGATATAGAAAAAGCAAAGTTGGATACATTTAATACAACGACGACGAAAACGCGAGGTGAAGTGATGTAAAGTCGAAGCAGAGACAACTTTAGATAGACTTCTTACCAAAGATTTTTCACGGTTGAGCAGAAATGCATTACGTCACAATCACCACTTCCATTGAACCTGAGGATATGCACTATTCTAGAATACATCATTGAAAATAATGTTCATTAAGATATTATTCGACTCACGCACAAACAAACACAGGGTACACAGTTTTGGGCAAAATTCTCCCACTCTATTAAAGGCCCTTGCCCAAACAATCAATGCAATAATAACGTTTCTTTTGCTTACTTAACTAGATTTACTGGCCTAAGCAAAAGCCTTCGGCACCCTCCTTTGCCTTTCCAATACGTGGTTATTTTGATTCAGTGGATGCGCAAGGTCTAAAATCTGGGGAGGGGCATTTGGAAAGCAAAAGAGCAAAAAAATGACACGTTGTAAGTTGAAAAAGTATTACAGACTTGCAATTGCAGGAAGATTTGCATCTAATAGAATTGCATCCACGGAAATTGCATAAGTAGAGCTACACCCAAAGAAAGACAAGCGGAATTGCAACACCCAGAGAAATTCAATTCAGTTTAATAGCAATTTACAGAATTTCACTCCATAATATTGCACCCGTTGAAATTACACAACGTGGTATTAAATTCCGTGAAATTGCACCCTTTGAATTTGTACTCTGTGGATTGCACCCAGTGGAATGCAGTCCTCCCGGTGCTTCAATTCTGCTGGTTTCAATTCCGCTGAGTGCAATTGATTTGACTGTAATTCGATGGAGTGCAATTCTACGACATGCAATCCTACATGGTGCAATTCCGATTTCATTGGGTGCAATAGCACAGGTCGCAATTCCTTTGGATGAAATTTCATGAGGTGTTCTTCCATTGAGTGCAATTCCACTCTAAAATTAATAAGGGCATTTTCGAACCAAACGTGAACTGTTGTCTGAAATGGCGAGGAAAGAAAAGCGAACGACATGCTCAGCAGTAAAAGCGTACTTTTCGTTTGGAAAATTTTCCACCGTGGCGCACATTATAGCGTTGTAGCGTAATATCTTTTCACCGAAAACTTTTGGGCCCACTGGTTGTCTCCAATTGTTTCCAACTCCAACTTTTACTCGTCAACTTTCATAACCGAAACAGTCATAGGTAGGATTTTTTCATCAGCACTTGCCAAAATGTTTTCTTTCGATGAAATTCGTCGATTAATATAGACGTACTCAGACCATGATGAAGGATGAGATCTAAACACAATAAAGTGCCGCCATTAATATAGATATATTGTACATACTAAACTTGAAATAGGTTATCATTTTTGTTTATGGTTCGAAAAAAGTAAGTAAAGAAAATATAACAGCGACGGCCAAGAATATACTCATATGAGACTTTCAAAGTTTAATATATATATTTTCCAGACAATTCCACTGTAAGTAGGGCTGGACAAAACCGAATCATTTAAAATTCGAATCTGATTCGGATATTTTTTTCGAATCGGATCGAATCATCAATTTCATTACAATGCCAAATATGGCATTTTTACTATTACAAATTGCCTCCATCATGAAAATCAAAAAATTTATAGATACAAATTAATTATTTTAGCAGACGCTCCACGTCTGATAATAAAAAGTATTTATATACTTTAACGATAACGATTTTGACGATTGTTGATAGAAATGAAAATTCCACTTCATTTGGCAAGTTTTTGTTACTATGACCGATTCCCGATTGATTCGAATCAATTTAACTTCAAAGCGATTGGAATTAACGAATCAAATTGCCCACCTCAGACTGTAAACAAGGCCAGAGGCAGCGTCTTAAAGGAACCGGGATATGACCACGCAAGATCTATTGCCAGCAAATAACAACAACAACTGTCGCTTTTCACTGGTACAGGGCTTCGTTTATGGTGATCTACTCAGATTAGTGGCGAAAAAACTGCGCTTCAAATAGGAACCATTCCAACCAGAACAGTTTTTGCCATTTGAAGTAGTACAGTTGCTATTCTTAGATACATTCTTAGATTCTAAACAGTTTGAAAATAAAATAAAATTATGGACGACAATTCATTCAATAACGATAACAAAAATGTAGGTAATTCCATGTACTTTGACATTAATTTTAATCGATAATATTAAAAATAAAATCATAGAATCGACTCTTAGGGCAATTATGTGCTGTTGATTGAATGGCTGAGGTGTCCACAAAGTTTATCGATAAATATATTCGAAATTTGGAATCATACAATTACTACAGATGAACATTCAATTTACTGAACTTCTGACACAGTGCACATGGTCGCGCTACTGGTCGTGATTGACAGCTTACACTCACCCTGTTATCTGCAGACATCAAAAGACTGTCCGATTATCAATTATATCTATCGATAGCCAGCGCTACAACAACCCCAGAATATATAAGGAATATCGCTAAAGAATTTGTCTCGAAGAAGATGAAAAATCGACCGCTTATCAGCGTACATTGGAGATATAACCAGGGAGATTTTCTGAACAGGTGATTGTGAAAAAAAATTTTCATTTAATTTTGCATTCAATAGGCTGGGAGCATTGCCTAAAAAGATCCGATTAACGCGCCGTTAACGTAACGTTGTGTTCTATTACCATCTAATGATAGTTAAATAGTGCGTTATATTGCATATTAAGGCAAATGCCCCAAAATTAGTGCGAAAAGTGAAAATATTTCTAAAAACACACATACCGAGCCTAAAAGCAGCTATGTATTTTAAATAGTTACTGTGTTTCTTTTTTCGGTTGAAAAAAAGGACCATGAGCTCATGCACCCAACAACCCCCCCCCCCCCCCCCCCCCCCCCCCCCCCGACACTCCCCCACCACACTCCAAAATACCCTAGTGACTGAGTGGTTCCTACAAGGAGCAAACGTAAAACTATTTGCACTTTACATTTTAAAATTACTATAAGATTTAGATCAGTAATCTATTATGTTAATATGTATTTTTTCTCATTTCCAACGTATTTTAATTCCAGGTGTAAGCTTTTAAATTTCCCAACACAATTACAGTCGGTAAAACAACTTTGCAAAAACTTTTTTCGCATAAAACCTGAACATATATCACAAGCAATTGAGAGGAAAATCTTGAATCTGAGAAATATACATGTGAATATAACGGGCGTTTATATTGCTTCACCACCCAGTGAAAAGAACTTGATGACAGCAAATACCAACATACAATACCAAAAACACGTAAGTGACTTTTCTGAGATTCGGATCCATCTTAAATATGTTTCTTTACAGTTCACCTTCCTTAAATATCATTTACTAAGTAGAAGAAGGTTGAATTCATTTTCTAAGTGAGAACTTTAAGCCGGGGTTTGATATTAGAGCCGGGCAATTCGATTTAGTGATTCGAATCACAATTAATTCGAATTACAAAAACTTGGTGAATGAATTAGAATTTTTATTTTTAAAGACAAAATGCAATTGATTATATTTTGCCGTTAAAATATGAAAATTATTGCATTAAAGCATGAGGTGTGAATTGAAAATCCACTATAAACTATAATTTTCTTTATTTTCACCATGGAGATAAGTTGCAATAGTAAACATGGGATATTTGTTATTTTCCTCGAAACTACCGATTCGTTCCAACCCGAAAAAATTATTCAAATCAGATTCGAATTATAAATGATTCGGTTTTGTCCAGGCCTAGTTTGATTTAACGATCGGATGATTTGCTTCATATTTATTTCTCGCATGCAAATATCATTATATGGTTTATTAAACTGAAGGGTCCACCATTTTCACGTTTTCCGTGTTCAATATACACACTTGATTTAAACGATTGAATTCATTGAATCTGGTGATTACATTACATGATTTAAACAGTTTCATGTTTTCCAGGGTTGGCAGACGCATTCATTACTTGATTTAACTGAAATCGTGGAATCCAAATTCAATTCATGTGAACTATTGAAGTTGCATTTTAATGATATTTTATCAACAACAGAGATGGAGATTTGTTCATGTGGAATCACATTTCTTGGGTGAGATATTAAGCGTGTGTGTACTTGAACATTCTGGGATGATATTCAGGAATCATATAGTGTGCTTTAACTGTTTAAACCAACCAAATCTATATTGTCAGAATGAAGAAAGGATTGGGAACAATACTTAATATATATTTTCAATTTGTTTGAGGCCGGAACTAAAGATGGTTCAAGCTACCGTCAAAGGAAATATATGAATTTTTTGACAAATTTAATCTGCAAATTAGCTGCAATTTATTATAACGGCATATACCTCCACGGGAACTTTTCAATTTGAAGTGCATTTGCTGCCACTAGATTTCAAAGTATCTTTATGCCATATGCGTGAACGTTAGTTTCTTGCCTTGTGTAAGGCAAATTAAAATATAAAAAAAGCTTAGACTTCGTGCGTGAGAACAAATGTTAAGTTGAAATTAAAAAACATCAAACAACTGACCTAAAGGAAGGCTCATGAATTTCTTTAGGTACAATCTTTCAAACATCTATTTTTGCGTTCTTGATGAACCGTTAACATATTTCAAGCTTGGTATATGCATTATATTTATGTGAATGGCAACATCTTACTGTATTTAGATCTAAACCTTCAACATGGTCTGAGTACGTCTATATTAATCGTCGAACATCGTCCGAAAAAACATCATGGCAATTACTGATGGGGAAATTCTTCCTATGACAGTTTCAGTTATAAAGATGGATGGTAAAAGTTGATGCCGGAAAAAAGAGACTATAAGCTGACCCAGGAATTTTCGTTAGAAGAATGATTTAATTATTAAAATTTACGACTACAGCCAAAAAATTTCACGAACAAAACGTAAAACATAATAGATAAAAACAGTTTTTTCGCTGATTAAAGAACAGAATGCAAAAATCGCGCCGAATGCAGGACATTTGTTAGTGAAATGATATTTTAGGGTTTAAGAAGGCGGAAAATCGAGTTTGAAAGCTTTGAAAGCAATAAAAAATTGCCAAGATACATCCATTCAAACTATCAATCTATACATTTAAATAAGGTGTCTGGACCCGAGAACCATCAGTAAGAATTGATTACAAAAGTAGCATACGCGAATTCTCTGTTGACAAGAGTGTTTGATCCAGTTGAATGTTATGTGAAAACATGTTTTGTTTTAGCCACCGAAGTCTTCCCCCTTCTTAAAACATAGAAAGACATGTCTCCAACTCCCGGTTGCAACGCCAGTGCTAGCCGCACGAAAGCCTTTATTTTAATCTGTTTCCTTCCTTACGAGGGAAGAGGTAATATTCTATAAGCCGACGTCGACACATACGCGACGAAACAGCGTCGTCAAGCTGAACAATGCGTGAAGGTTTTCTATGTCGGCAACATGGTTACAGATTGCTGTTTTCCCTTGTAAAACAAGTGCGAATGCTAGTATAAACCTCCTCGGCGAAAGATATATTCCATTACACCTAAGTAGTCGATTATCAAAAGGTTACAAGTCTCAGTAAGGTAAGGATTATGGAAGTTAAAAACTAGTAATCGAGGCAGCAACTCTCCAAAGTCCGCAGTCATGTTAAGCAAGGTAAACTCTTCGTAAAGGTTTAACCACAGCACAACTTCAGGCGGTGGAAGCGATAGAAATGGGTTTCGGGCTACAGAACTCTTATTACCTTGCACGGGATTGACGCATACTTGAGTTACGGCTTCCACTGGTTACGGCTTCCTCTACCATACTCATGCACAGAAATTTAACGAAAGGTCAAAAAATACTAAAAATCAACTAAAATAGATGTACCACTCAAAAATGCGCTTATTGATTTTAGAGCTACGTTAAGTAAATAGATGCTGCATGAAACAATTATTTGATTATTTTTCTCAACTGTAAAATATCACTGCAGATTGGACGAAAATATTATTTTTAATTATATGCTTGTTAGTGTGCTGCTTTGGCGCACTTTTGCATACTATTGGAAGTTCAGTTTTCCAAAAATATGTGTTAACAAAGTAAAACCAAGCACGTCCCCACAATTATTTAAGATTGCTGAAAGTTGTGTGCTTTATAGCTATGCATATATGCCAGCATTAAATGGACGCTGGTGCTGGAATAACGATAAAGTTATTACTCAAAGCTTTAAAATCAAGTGCACCAGGTTGGCTCAATCGGTAAAAGCGTTGAAAATACGCTTCGAGCTACCCATCTCTGATAGTCATGACGCGAGTTCGATTGCCGTGGGGAATGCTGCCGCCTTACCGGTGCAGGGTGGTTCACGAAAGCACTACTTACGGCTTACTCCACCTCCAATTCCGGGAGGACGTGGTACGCCATAAATTATGATTGAACTGAATTACTCGGCTTTCCTTTCCCGGGGGATAAAAATAAAGTCATATCCTATCCCAAGGGAAGTTGGGCTAGGTAAATCGATTAGGTGATTTGCATCCTTTTGAAGCACAAATTATTTGAGTCAATCGTGAACCGGTCATGATAACAAAATCTGGTGGAATAACATGAAATTCTTATATTTCCACTATATAATTTTGGACAAATAAATTTTTGGACAAAAAGATGACGTGATGACACTTATAGTTTATTTTATAAATATTACTAATATCGTAGTAATAGATTTATTGGTTTTTATAAGGGAGGTAAAATATAATGAAAAAAAGCCGATCATTTTTTATCCACGTGGAATTATTGATTAGATCCGCTTAGAAAAAGTATGCGAATCAGATTTGAATTCTCAACAATTCGGTTTTGCCCTGCGCTACTTGTAAGCAAGTTCATGTGTTGTCAAATTTTTTTATAACCACTCATTTGAGTGGGTAATTCTGAACAAAGCCCTGAACTAACAGACACTTAGAGACAACAGGATTAGTGTTGTTGGAAAGATATGATCTTTCCGGTTCGGCCACGCCTAGCCAAGTTATTACAACCTGGGTTGAGTGCCCTGCGACGCACATGATGGCGACGTAAATTTAGCGACTTGAATCATCCCACTCCACTCTCCTCTAAATTCTTTAATTTATCGTCTCCCCGCCGTTGTTGGGTTGATTTCGTCTTTAAAACTCGCGTCCTTGAATATCTTTAAGAAATGAAGATTTCTTAGCTTTCGTTTCTGCATCTAATTTGCTAGTTAGTAGTTTTAAGGGACCCATGTTTGATATGTATCTTGCAACTTTGCTCTGAGCGAATTTAAAATTTAAAAGTATCGAGGCATTTTTTGCGAAAATATTGCGAACCAACAAGATGGAAAATTATAGAGCTTGAAATAAGAAAACCTATTGATGATAAATGCGTACTTTCGTGGAGACACTTAAAGCTTGAATTAAATGCATATAAAAATCTTTATGATACTAAAAATATTTTTAAAAATAACTTTTTTGCGACAAGGAAAATCGTCAAACCTCTGTATTCTAACCCCGTTATACGTTTGAACCCAGTCAAGTTCTTACTGTCAGCTCCACAAAATGGACCAAATAACCAACTGTTTGGGCTCAGGAACGCTACTTTTATTGCAATCATATTGAACAGAACACTGGTTATATCCATTCTACAAACATTTTACTGACAGGTGAGTCCAGTTGAATATTTACAATGAGACAGGTAATAATGAGTCAGCGGATCACTATAAACAAGATTAGCCGCCACACATAAACGAACAGAGCTAGTGTTGTTCGATAGATTTGAACTTTCCGATTTGGCATCCAAGCCTACTCAAGCTATTACACCCATGAGCATGTAGCAACGAGTCGGGCTTGCTGGGACTCGAACCTGAGAACTTCATTAATCCAAGCCAACGTGATAATCTTTAAGCCACTGGAAAAGTAATACGATAAGATGCAAGTTATAAACAGACGAGTTCCTGAAATTTTAGCACTGTGGGGTTTCGATTTAAGTTCGTTCTAATGTACTTTCCGTCGTTTTTTATTATCTCATATGTTTCGGAAGATAGTTATTTTTCAAAATCACCGAATTTTCAGTCGAATGGATGGCTCAGTGGCTAAATTCACGTCTCGAGATCAAGGTATCTCGAGCTCGAAACTCGCGTCATTTGGTTTTTCTTCCACCGTATTTTATTCTCATTTATATTTTGTAAAATAGCTATCTTTCAAAGTCAGCTAATTTTCAGTCGAATGAGAGGCGCAGTGGATAAACTCATCCCTCGAAGTCAAGATACCCCAAGACTCGCGTCAGTTGACATTTCTCTCAAGTTTTTTTATTCTCTCATATTTTTCGTAGGATAACTATGATTCTCGATCAAAAAAATGTGAGTCGAATGGATGGTGCAGTGGATGAGTTCATCGCTCGAAATTAAGATATGTCGAGTTCTAGACTCGAGCAAGTCAGTTCTTTTCCACCGTTTATATACTCTCTCATATATTTCTAAGATAACTATGTTTCTAAATCACCACATTTCCATTCAAATGAATAACGTGGTGAATAATTTCATTGCTCAAAATTCCTATATCTCGAGTTCTGGACTCGCGTCAGTCTATTTTTCTTCCACCGTTTGTGATTCTCTCATATTCTTTGTAAAATACCTATATTTCTAAATGATCGAATGCTCGGTCGAATGGTTGGCGGAGTGGGTAAATTCACTGCTTCAGATTAAGATATCTCGAGTTCTAGACTCGCGTCCGTCGGTTTTCTTTTCACAGATTTTCATTCTCTCATATTTTTCGTAATATAACTGTCTGTCCAAATCACCATATTTTCAGTCTAATGGAAAGTGCAGTGGCTAAATTCATTGCTCAGGATCAATATATCTCGATTTTGAGACTCGCGTCAGTCGATTTTTTTTACATATTTTTATTCTCATTCATTTTTTGTAAGATAGTTATCATTAAAAATCACCAAATTTCAGGTCGAATGAATGGCGCAGTGGATAAATTCATCGCTCGAAATTAAAATGTCTCGATTCATAGTCTCTGGTAAGTGGGTTTTTTTTCTAGATTTTTATTCTGTCATATTTTCGTAAGATAGCTGTCTTTCCTAATCACAAAAATTTTAGTCGAATGGATCGCGCAGTGGATAAGTTCACGGCACGAAATTAAGTTATCTCGAGTTTAAGACTCGCGTAAGTCGACATTGCTTTTACATTTTTATTTTTTCGTATTTTTCGTAAGATATCTATCTTTCTAAATTACTAAATCTTCCGTCGAATGGATAGCACAATGGACAAGTCCATCGCTCGAGAGTGAAATGTTCCGAGTTCTAGACTCGGGTAAGTCGATTTTTCTTCCACCTTTTTTATTCTGTCATATTTCTCGCAAGATGGCTATTTTTCGAAATCACCAAATTGTTCGTCGAATGGATGGCGCAGTGTATTAGTTCATCGCATGAATCTAAGGCATCTCGATTTCTAGACTCGGGTAAGTCGACTAGTTTTAATTCCGTCATACTTTTCGTAAGATAGCTATCTTTCTAAATCAATGAAATTTTAGTCGTATGGATGGCGCAGTGGATAAGTTCATCACTCGAAAAAAGATATCTCGTGTTTTAGACTCGGCTAAGTTGACTCTTCTTTTAGTTTTTCTTATTCTCTTGTATTTTTCGTAAATAGTAATCTTTCTTAATCATTAAGTTTTCAGTCAAATGGATGGCGCATTGGATGAGTTCATTGCTTGAAATTGAGATATCTCGAGTTTTAGACTCGGTTAGGTTGACTTTTATTCCGCCGTTTTTATTCTGTCATATTTTTCGTAAGATAGCTATCTTTCTAAATCACCAAAATTTTTTTCGAATGAATGGCGCAGTGGATAAGTTCATTGCTTGAAATTGAGATATCTCGAGTTCTGGACCCCGTTAAGTCGACTTTTCTGTATCATTTTTATTCTCTAATATTTTTTGTATCATAATTATCTTTCTATATCATCATATTGTCCGTCGAATAGATGGCGAAGTGGATGAGTCCATCGCTCGAAGTTAAGGCATCTCGAGTTCTTGACTCGGGTAAATCGACTTTTGTTCTACCGTTTTAATTCTGTCCTATTTTTTGTAAATTTCTATCTTTCTCAAACACCAAAATTACAGTCGAATGGATGGCACATTGGATAATTTCACCAGTCGAAATTAAGATGTCTTGTGTTCTAGACTCGGGTAAGTCGGCTTAGATCTTGCATTTTTATTCTCTTGTATTTTTCGAAAGATAGCTATCTTTCTAAATCACGAAATCTTCCGTCGAATGGATGGCGCAGTGGATAAGTTCATTACTCGAAGTTAAGGCATCTCGAGTTCTAGACCCGGATAAGTTGTCTTTCATTCCACCGTTTTTATTTTGTCGTATGGATGGCGCAGTGGATAAGTTCATCACTCGAAAAAAGATATCTCGTGTTTTAGACTCGGCTAAGTTGACTCTTCTTTTAGTTTTTCTTATTCTCTTGTATTTTTCGTAAATAGTAATCTTTCTTAATCATTAAGTTTTCAGTCAAATGGATGGCGCATTAAATGAGTTCATTGCTTGAAATTGAGATATCTCGAGTTTTAGACTCGGTTAGGTTGACTTTTATTCCGCCGTTTTTATTCTGTCATATTTTTCGTAAGATAGCTATCTTTCTAAATCACCAAATTTTTTTCGAATGAATGGCGCAGTGGATAAGTTCATTGCTTGAAATTGAGATATCTCGAGTTCTGGACCCCGTTAAGTCGACTTTTCTGTATCATTTTTATTCTCTAATATTTTTTGTATCATAATTATCTTTCTATATCATCATATTGTCCGTCGAATAGATGGCGAAGTGGATGAGTCAATCGCTCGAAGTTAAGGCATCTCGAGTTCTTGACTCGGGTAAATCGACTTTTGTTCTACCGTTTTAATTCTGTCCTATTTTTTGTAAATTTCTATCTTTCTCAAACACCAAAATTACAGTCGAATGGATGGCACATTGGATAATTTCACCAATCGAAATTAAGATGTCTTGTGTTCTAGACTCGGGTAAGTCGGCTTAGATCTTGCATTTTTATTCTCTTGTATTTTTCGTAAGATAGCTATCTTTCTAAATCACGAAATCTTCTGTCGAATGGATGGCGCAGTGGATAAGTTCATTACTCGAAGTTAAGGCATCTCGAGTTCTAGACCCGGATAAGTTGTCTTTCATTCCACCGTTTTTATTTTGTCATATTTTTCGTAAGATAGCTATCTTTCTAAATCACCCAATTTTTTTTTCGAAGGGATGGCGCTGTGGATAAGTTCATTGCTTGAAATGGAGATATCTCGAGTTCTGGACGATGGTAAGTCGACTCTTTTTATAATTTTTATTTTCTCATATTTTTTGTAACATTGCTATCTTTCTAGATCATCGATAAGCCCGTCGAATAGCTGGCGCAGTGGATAAGTTCATCACTCGAATTTAAGGCATCTCGAGCTCTAGACTCGGTTAAGTCGGCTTTCATTCTAACTATATTATTCTGTCATATTTTTCGTATGATAATCCAGATTTTTGCCGAATGGATGGCGCAGTGGTTACGTTCATTGCTTGAAATTGAGATGTCTAGAGTTCTGGACTCCCGTAAGTCGACTTTTATTTATCATTTTTATTCTCTCATATTTTTTGTAAAATAGCTATCTATCTAGATCAATAGAAAATCCTTGGAATAGATGGCGCAGTGGATAAGTTCATCGCTCAAAGTTAAGACATCTCGAGTTCTAGACTTGGGTTAATCGACTTTTATTCCACCGTTTTTATTCTGTCATATTTTTCGTAAGATAGGAATATTTCTAAGTCACCCAGATTTTTGTCGAATGGGTTGCGCAGTGGATAAGTTCATGGCTTAAAATTGAGATATCAAGAGTTCTGGACTCCGGTAAATCGACTTTTCTTTATCATTTTTATTCTCTCATATTATTTGTAAAATAGCTATCTTTCTAGATCAAGAAATTGTCTGTCGAATAGATGGCGCAGTGGATAAGTTCATCGCTCGAAGTTAAGACGTCTCGAGTTCTAGACTCGTGTAGGTCGACTTTTATTCCACCGCTTTTATTCCATCATATTTTGGATAGATTGCTATCTTTCCAAATCACCGAGTTTTCATTCGAATGTATGGCGCAGTGGATAAATTTATCGCACGGAATTAAGGCATCTCGAGTTCTAGACTCGGTTAAGTTGTCTTTTATTCCACCGTTTTTATTCTGTCATATTTTTCGAAAGATAGCTATCTATCTTTCTAAATCACTCAAGTTTTTTTCGAATGGATGGCGCAGTGGATAAGTTATTTTCTTGAAATTGAGATATCCCGAATTCTGGACTCCGGTAGGTCCACCTTTCTTTATCATTTTTTTTCTCTCGTATGTGTTGTAACATAGCTATCTTTCTAAATCACCAAATCGTCCGTCGAATGGCTTTCGCGGAGGATTAGTTCATCTCTTGGAATAAAGGCATCTCGAGTTCTGTATTCGGGTAAGTCGACTCCTTTTTTTTCTGTCACGTTTTTCGTAATATAGCTATTTTTCTAAATCAATAAAACTTTAGTCGAATGGATGGTGCAGTGGATATGTTCAACACTTGAAATTAAGATATCTCGAGTTTTAGACTCGAGTAAGTTGTCTTTTCTATTAATTACTTTATTCTCTCGTATTTTTCAAATGATAGCTATCTTTCTTAATCACCAAAATTTCAGTCAAATGGATGGCGCAGTTGATAAAATCAGAGCTGGAAATTAAGGCATCTCGAGTTCTAGACTCGGTTAAGATTATTTTTATACCACTATTTTTATTCTGTCATATTTTTTGTAAGATAGCTATCTTTCTAAATCACGAAAATTTCAGTCGAATGCATGGGGCAGTGGATATATTCATCGCTTGAAGTTAAGGCATCTCCAGTTCTATTCTCGGGTAAGTCGTCATTTATTCCACCAATATTATTCTGTCATAGTTTTCGGAAGATAGCTTTCTTTCTAAGTCACCCAAATATTTGTCGAATGGATTACGCAGTGGATAAGTTCATTGCTTGAAGTTGAGATATCTCGAGTTCTATACTCGTGTAGGTCGACTTTTATTCCACCGTTTTTATTCCGTCTTATTTTTTTGTATAATAGCTATCTTTTTAAAACACCAAAATTTTAGTCTAATGGATGACGCAGTGGATAAGTTCATCGCTTGAAATTAAGATATCTCGAGTTCTAGACTCGGGTAAGTCGACTTTGCTTTTGCATTTTTATTCTCTTGTATTTTTCGTAAGATAGCTAACTTTCTAAATCGCCAATACTTTCGTCGAATGGATGGCGCAGTGGATAAGTTCATAACTCGAAATAAGATATTTCGAGTTTTAGACTCGGCTATGTTGACTTTTGTTTTATCTTTTTTATTTTCTCGTATTTTTTTAACATCGCTATTTTTCTAAATCACCAGATGGTCCGTAGAATAGTTGGCGCAGTGGATGAGTTCATCGCTCGTACTTAATACATCTCGAGTTCTAGACTCGGGTAAGTTGACTTTTATTCTGTCATATTCTTGTAAGATAGCTATCTTTCTAAATCACCAAAATCTTAGTCGAATGGATGGCGCAGTGGATAAGTTAATCACTCGAAATTAAGTCATCTCGAGTTCTAGACTCGGGTAAGTCGACTTTTATTCCACCGATATTATTCTGTCATAGTTTTCGGAAGATGGCTTTCTTTCCATTTCACCCAAATTTTTGTCGAATGGATACGCAGTGTATAAGTTCATTGCTTTAAGTTGAGATATCTAGAGTTCTGGACTTCATTAAGTCGACTTTTCTTTATCATTTTTATTTTCTCATATTTTTTGTAACATAGCTATCTTTCTAGATCATTACCTTGACTGCCAATTGGATGGCGCAGTGGATAAGTTCATCGCTCGAACTTGAGTCATCTCGAGTTCTAGACTCGGGTAGGTCGACTTTTATTCCACCGTTTATTATTATTATTATACTGTCATATTTTTCGTAAATAGCTATCTTTCTCAATCGCCGACATTTCAGTCGAATGGATGGCGCAGTGGATAAGTTCTTTGCTCGAAATTAAGATGTCTCGAGTTCTAGACTCGGGTAAGTCCACTTTGCTTTTACATTTTTATTCTCTTGTATTTATCGTTAGATAGCTAGCTGTCTTTCTAAATTACCGAAATTTTTGTCGAATAGATTGCGCAGTGGATAAGTTCATTGCTTTAAATTGAGATATCTCGAATTCTGGTCTCCGGTAGATCAACTTTTCTTTATCATTTTTATTCTCTCATATTTTTTTAACATAGCTATCTTTTTAGATCATCAAATTGTCCGTCGAATAGATGGCGCAATGGATAAGTTCATAGGTCGAAATTAAGATATCTCGAGTACTAGATTCGGGTAAATCGACTTTGGTTTTATATTTTCATTCTCTTGTATTTTCCGTAAGATAGCTAACTTTCTGAATTACAAAATCTTCCATCGAATGAATGGCGCAGTGGATCAGTTCATCTCTCGTAGTTAATACATCTCGAGTTCTAGACTCGGGTAAGTCGACTTTTATTCCACCGTTTTTATTCTGTCATATTCTTGTAAGCTAGCTATCTTTCTAAATCACCAAGATCTTAGTCGAATGGATGGCGCAGTGGGTAGGTTAATCACTCGAAATTAAGTTATCTCGAGTTCCAGACTCGGGTAAGTCGACTTTTATTCCACCGATATTATTCTGTCATAGTTTTCCGGAAGATGGCTTTCTTTCCAATCCACCCAAACTTTTGTCGAATGGATACACAGTGTATAAGTTCATTGCTTCAAGTTGAGATATCTAGAGTTCTGGACTTCATTAAGTCGACTTTTCTTTATCATTTTTATTCTCTCATATTTTTTGTAACATAGCTGTCTTTATAGATCATTAACTTGACCGCCAATTGGATGGCGCAGTGGATAAGTTCATCACTCGAACTTAAGACATCTCGAGTTCTAGACTCGGGTAAGTCGACTTTTATTCCACCGTTTATTATTATTATTATACTGTCACATTTTTCGTAAATAGCTATCTTTCTCAATCACCAACATTTCAGTCGAATGGATGGCGCAGTGCATAAGTTCGTCGCTCGAAATTAAGATGTCTCGAGTTCTAGGCTCGGGGAAGTCCACTTTGCTTTTACATTTTTATTCTCTTGTATTTTTCGTAAGATAGCTAGCTATCTTTCTAAATTACCCAAATTTTTGTCGAATAGATGGCGCAGTGGATAAGTTCATTGCTTTAAATTGAGATATCTCGAATTCTGGACTCCGGTAGGTCAACTTTTCTTTATCATTTTTATTCTCTCATATTTTTTTAACATAGCTATTTTTCTAGATCATCAAATTGTCCGTCGAATAGATGGCGCAGTGGATAAGTTCATAGCTCGAAATTAAGATATCTCGAGTACTACACTCGGGTAAGTCGACTTTGGTTTTATATTTTTATTCTCTTGTATTTTCCGTAAGATAGTTAACTTTATAAATCGCCAAATCTTCTGTCGAATGAATGGCGGAGTGGATCAGTTCATCGCTCGTAGTTAATACATTTCGAGTTCTAGACTCGGGTAAGTGGACTTTTATTCCGTCATATTCTTGTAAGATAGCTATCTTTCTAAATCACCAAAATCTTAGTCGAATGGATGGCGCAGTGGATAAGTTAATCACTCGAAATTAAGTCATCTCGAGTTCTAGACTCGGGTAAGTCGACTTTTATTCCACCGATATTATTCTGTCATAGTTTTCGGAAGATAGCTTTCTTTCAAATTCACCCAAATTTTTGTCGAATGGATACGCAGTGTATAAGTTCATTGCTTCAAGTTGAGATATCTAGAGTTCTGGACTTCATTAAGTCGACTTTTCTTTATCATTTTTATTCTCTCATATTTTTTGTAACATAGCTATCTTTCTAGATCATTAACTTGACTGCCAATTGGATGGTGCAGTGGATAAGTTCATCACTTGAACTTAAGACATCTCGAGTTCTAGACTCGGGTAGGTCGACTCTTATTCCACCATTTTTATTCTGTCATAGTTTTGTAAGATAGCTATCTTTCTAAACTACCAAAATCTTAGTCGAATGGATTGCGCAGTGGATAAGTTCATGACTCGAAATTAAGGCATCTTGAGTTCTTGACTCGGGTAAGTCGACTTTTATTCCACCGTTCATTATTATTATTATACTGTCATATTTTTCGTAAATAGCTATCTTTCTCAATCACCAACATTTCAGTCGAATGGATGGCGCAGTGGATAAGTTCGTCGCTCGAAATTAAGATGTCTCAAGTTCTAGACTCGGGTAAGTCCACTTTGCTTTTACATTTTTATTCTCTTGTATTTTTCGTTAGATAGCTAGCTGTCTTTCTAAATTACCGAAATTTTTGTCGAATAGATTGCGCGGTGGATAAGTTCATTGCTTTAAATTGAGATATCTTGAATTCTGGACTTCGTAAGGTCAACTTTTCTTTATCATTTTTATTCTCTCATATTTTTTTAACATAGCTATCTTTTTATATCATCAAATTGTCCGTCGAATAGATGGCACAATGGATAAGTTCATAGGTCGAAATTAAGATATCTCGAGTACTAGACTCGGGTAAGTCGACTTTGGTTTTATATTTTTATTCTCTTGTATTTTCCGTAAGATAGCTAACTTTCTAAATCACCAAATCTTCCGTCGAATGGATGGCGGAGTGGATCAGTTCAACGCTCGTAGTTAATACATTTCGAGTTCTAGACTCGGGTAAGTCGACTTTTATTCCACCGTTTTTATTCTGTCATATTCTTGTAAGATAGCTATCTTTCTAAATCACCAAAATCTTAGTCGAATGGATGACGCAGTGGGTAAGTTTATCACTCGAAATTAAGTTATCACGAGTTCCAGACTCGGGTAAGTCGACTTTTATTCCACCGATATTATTCTGTCATAGTTTTCTGGAAGATGGCTTTCTTTCCAATTCACCCAAATTTTTGTCGAATGGATACGCAGTGTATAAGTTCATTGCTTCAAGTTGAGATATCTAGAGTTCTGGACTTCATTAAGTCGACTTTTCTTTATCATTTTTATTCTCTCATATTTTTTGTAACATAGCTATCTTTCTAGATCATTAACTTGACCGCCAATTGGATGGCGCAGTGGATAAGTTCATCGCTCGAACTTAAGACATCTCGAGTTCTAGACTCGGGTAAGTCGACTTTTATTCCACCGTTTTTATTCTGTCATAGTTTTGTAAGATAGCTATCTTTCTAAACCACCAAAATCTCAGTCGAATGGATTGCGCAGTGGATAAGTTCATGACTCGAGATTAAGGAATCTCGAGTTCTTGACTCGGGTAAGTCGACTTTTATTCCACCGTTTATTATTATTATTATACTGTCATATTTTTTGTAAATAGCTATCTTTCTCAATCACCAACATTTCAGTCGAATGGATGGCGCAGTGGATAAGTTCTTTGCTTTAAATTGAGATATCCCGAGTTCTGGACTCCGGTAGGTCAACTTTTCTTTATCATTTTTATTCTCTCATATTTTTTTAACATAGCTATCTTTCTAGATCATCAAATTGTCCGTCGAATAGATGGCGCAGTGGATAAGTTCATAGCTCGAAATTAAAATATCTCGAGTACTAGACTCGGGTAAGTCGACTTTGGTTTTATATTTTTATTCTTTTGTATTTTTCGTAAGATAGCTAACTTTCTAAATCACCAAATCTTCCGTCGAATGAATGGCGCGGTGGATCAGTTCATCTCTCGTAGTTAATACATCTCGAGTTCTAGACTC